>CAUDMG010001486.1:1062500-1070878 GCA_958450375.1 Homarus gammarus
GTATAGAGGTTTTAATGAAGATGAGAAGTATGATGAGCTGGATGATGGCTGTGTATGAGTTGATTTACGAGTATGTGGTGAGGCGGGAGCACAGTCTGCAACCACACTTCTTGGCTCTCCCTTTTCGTGATCTAGTGGGGCTAATGTTGCAACGACTGGGGAGAGGGAGAGTTGCAATGGACTACCGATAGCCCAGTTTGTTCGGTTTCGCCTTAGTAGCCTGTCCATTATTCATTGGCTTCGTCCGCCGGTGTAGTCATTGGGTTCCCATGGTGGACACCTCTTCCGACTATACCGCCGTTGGGGTCTCGTTGGAGCTCTGTAAGCATGTCTGCCTGATGCGGGGCTCCACAGCAGATTTTTCGTTTGGGGTTTAATCCCGTAGCCTTATACCTAACAATGTTAATCAGCAAGGCAGTGGTTGGTTGGCGCCAGGGTGTGTCCACATGCCAGTGGGCCTATGCGCCATCCCTCTGGGACCCACTGCAGCTCCGAGATCCCCTGCTGGTCTACCCTGGTCCCACGAGACACCCAGTTACCGTGTGTTGCCACGAGGAGGCACAGCAGGAGTTTTAATGGTGAAGTGGCTATGTACTGGCAGGGGAGGACTTATGCAAGTTGCTTCCCTGTTCGCCACGAGAGCTAGCCAACGGCGGTAGCTGAAAGCGAGAGGAAGCAAGCAGTGCTTGTACCTTAACACTAACCTAATGCTGCCACACTAGACGCATTACACCACCCTGTGTGACACACACACACACACACCCACACATACACATTATCTATCTAACATAAAATAAATTACATATTGGGTCTTCAGGTGCGGAGCTTCTACGCCTCGTTACCCTCCAAGGTGAACGTCGCCCTCCACCCTCACCTCATGAAGGACCTGCTGGAGGAGGAAGAAGCCAAAACGACAACTGGTTACAGACGAGACACCGTGGATGAACTGTAGGTGTGCGTGTGTGTGCGCGCGCGTGTGTGTGTGTCTCTGTGTGTGTGTGTTTACTTTAAACAGCTGGAACTATACCGTGGAATGAACCGGCTGTCAAGAAGGAACCACCACCTTCAGGGGAGGATACCGAGCCATAAGGGTGAAACAACAGGTGTTGACAGCCAGTGTAAGAACAGAAGAACATAAGGGTGGAGGAAACTGCTGCGGGCCTATTGTTCTATGTTTGAAGCTGTCCAGCATATTCGAGTTAATGATGATATTTGGTAACTTGTTCCATTCGTCCACTACTCTATTTCAAAACCAGTGTTCACCTACAGTATCTCGCGCCTAAATCTAAATTTGTCTTATTTAAAACCATTGCTATGAGTTCGCTCCTGGTTGGATAGTTTGAGTACCTGTGTTATATCACCTTTGTTTAAACCGGACTTCCATTTGTACACCTTTATCATATGGCCTCTCACTCTACGTCTTTCTCCTTTCTTGAAAATGGGTTTCACATTCGTTATCCTTCAGGATTCTGGTACTACAGCTCTTAACTGGTGACTTTAAACTGGTGATACAACAGTCACCTGCACTGAAAAAGGAACTGATGACTGGTTAATTACATAGGTTTCCATGGCTAATAGACCCCAATCTCAAGAGTTCTAGTTATACAGGGGTCTAGTAAGACACGGGCCCATTAGATCACCTATACCACTAAATATGACGAAGACATTCTAGATAAAATAATATTCACTGTGTTTGTTATTAATTACTCTGGTGATTTTAGGTGATTATTTTAAGAGATTTTCACTGAATTTTATTTGTTTTCATAAAGTTTTATTATTGACTGGAAATTAATACAGTAATGGGAGGAAGGGTGAGGAGGGGGTTGTGACCTCTCCTCCCTGCCCCCTCAATAATAATACAGTACAAACAATTTTTTTTAAAAATTGTGATCGAAATGCTTTCAAAATTAAATCTATGTTAGCGCGTAAATTAAACAAAAAAATCAATAAAAATATTTATGTATTTTCTCTTTAATAAATTTAATAAAAATATTCAAAAGCTTTAGAGTTGACTTTATTTCCACAATGGTTCCCTTATGATAGTTTAAGCTATGTTTTATTATTTGATATGTACAAGGCTAAGTTACATTGATTCAGATTGTACAGTATACTGTACAGTATAAACAGTGCCAGTATACAGTGTGTCTAGACAGTGAAAGTACAGTATATTGTACAAACTGTACCTAGATAGTGTAGGTATAGTATACAAAGAATGGTAAACAGTTGAAGTAATATTGTAACCTGATATTGCAGTGCTGTGTATAATTTTGCTTTAGGTTCTGTTGAAACTCTTAAACAATACTCTGACCTGACAGAAGCTACTCATGAAAATATTGGAGATTCTCCATCGTCAGGTGATTCTGACCATACCTGAGTGCCCCTTAAGGATCACCTGGCTGGCTTCATTGAAGTTGATGAATATAATTTGGTCCACAATGGCGTCAAAACAGCACAAAGACTATAAGGTAACTGTATATTATAACCTAATGCATCAGCCAGGTTAAGGGTGGATATTATTTATTGAGAATCCCGAATTACTGGCGGCTTACAATTCGTCCTGGGTGTTGCGTGTGTGGCCAGCTGTCTCGGTTACCTTATCGGCAGGTACTGGGTCTTCATCCTGCACCAGGTGAGGGTGAAGGGCCAGGTTCACCTTGGTGGGTAGTGACGCGTGGAATCTACGTACCTGAGAAGGCAACAGCACAGCATGAGTGACCAGGACACGTGAAGAGAGAGAAATGTATCTCATTAATTACTTATACGTCAGAGGCTGCTTAACTTTAAACTACTTAGTTATATTAGTGAAGTAATACAGTTATGAATGGTTAATTAAAAGGGCAGAAAAAGAACTGTTAGCTATTAGCTGGACTCAATGTTGTTTAAGTTAAAAAGTATATCAATTTAGCTTTACTTATGACAATGCAGCAAAGACATCTGGGAGGACTCACCTCTTGACGTCGGTCATGGGGCTGTCGGCCCCTTCCCTGCTATAATAGTAATCCTTCATGGAAGGAGGTGCAGGCCCTTATATTGGAGGTTACAAGCCAGCAGATGACATCTCTTAATCAACACTCGACTGGTATGTCTGGACAGCTGACTGGAGGTTAGTTTTCGGAGTTAACACAGTCATGATGCCGGGTTAAAAATGACAAGGCGGTGAGAACTTCGGTTCATTGTGACCGTGACCTCTACATGGGTCAGGTCTTAATCTCACTTTAATTACTGGAGGGTGTGTCAACTCACGTGGGCATTTACTTACTGTTATATGTTTTGTTATTCTCTGGACTGTAAGCTCCTGGATACTGATGAAAATCTTTACAATAATAATAATAATAATAATATAATGGTCGTATTGTGAGATATTATTCAGAACATACCTCATATAGTCATTCTCTGTTGCTTAATAAAAAAAAAAATATATATATATATATATGCCATATTCAGAAATTTCAGAGTAATTTCAAATGCCCGCCCATTAGCTGATACTGAGCGTTCAAGGTCCTCTGAGGAAAAGAGCGCTGCCTGCCTCATAGCGAGAGATTGCGGAACTAGGCCTATCTGATATTAAATGTAATTTCACCGAATTAATAATGATGCGATGTCATGAAGTAAGGGACTATTATTGAATTTGAAATTATTATAGATCGTTTAGCAGTCTGAATAATGTTACGGGTGTCCCAAGGAGTTATAGTTAGGCGGAAAATATGTCACGTAGACCTAAGCTAACGCCTTGAGAGGACGCGAGCGCGGCCTCTCTCTCAGGCGGGAAGCATTCACACAAACAAGACGTCCCTGCGCGTCTGTCACAGAAATAGTCACGTGGCCTAGTCCCTGTGGCTGCGCGATGGCAGTATAACAAGTAAGTCTCAATTCATCTCAGACAATGGTTTCGATAGGGCAGTTGGGAAAGTTAACTAGAGCTAACCTTGAGTTCAATTATCCGGGTTCCCCTCAGAACCCACTTGAACTGGAGTTGACCGGGAAGTTTGACCGTAGTTGGCTGCGAGAGACCTGACTGCCGTTTGAGACTGCAGTTGATGATTTGAGGACTGGGCGGCTTGTCGCCTGCCAGAACGATGCAGTGTAAAGCTTGTCACTGGTTAGCCGGGTAGCAAAGGACCTCAAAAAAAAAAAAAAAAAAAAAAATGAAGTGAACGAGTGCTCCTGACAACTAAAACGACACGGGACCAGCCTCAGCATTGGGTGATCGTTCTTACCCCGCGTGGGTGCCCGACACCGCGTTGCCCTCGGTCAGCTAGAAGTGTTACCGACGTGCTATAGACACCTGCTTGGCGTCTTCTCTCTTCCTGCCTCATGGACGGCCCTGGGAGTACATCCACTGAGGCTATCTGTAGTAATTAATGGTCACACGAATGAGGACACTGAGACCTATGAGTCTAGAATCAGTGGAGTTAGAGGTACACTTTCCAAGGTGAGAGAAAAGCTGATTTGGGTAGGCCCCCCCGCCCCCTTCAACCTACGGGTGCCTGTTTGGTTGTGCCGCTTAGACGCACTACGGAGTGCAGGTTGGAATCTGTGTGTGGTGTTAGGTTAGGGAGCATGGTTTCATGGCATTGGACTCAGTAAGTTTCTTTATACATAGTGGACAGTAATTTTTTTGTGTAGTTATACTATTTTTTTTCAGTTACTAATGTATGCTGGTGGCATTTAATAGTTCCTTTATAGTTCAACTAGTCTGATATAA
The DNA here is from genome assembly GCA_958450375.1 of Homarus gammarus. Classification (NCBI taxonomy): domain Eukaryota; kingdom Metazoa; phylum Arthropoda; class Malacostraca; order Decapoda; family Nephropidae; genus Homarus; species Homarus gammarus. The sequence continues at coordinate 1,067,206 of CAUDMG010001486.1, forward strand.
CCTTTGTTCCTCCAGAGTAGTGTTTAAGTTAGGTTAGGAAGTGTGGGCTCTGTTGGTGTAACATAATTATGTTGAGTGCCCCTTAAGGCCTCTTCAGTGTAGAGATGTTTATTTCTCTTATTTTTTTTATTACTCATTCTCCTCATGGTGACTGATATTAGTCCTGTTGAAAGCCCTTAAGGCCTATTTCATTATGATGAGTGTTTTTAATTTTTCCTATTTTTTTAATAACCATTTCCTAAGTGACGTGATATTATTTTGGTGAAAGCCTTTAAGGCACTGTTTCATGTGTGCAAGCAACATTTCTTAATACTTCAAATGTATTGTTGCCTGAGTTTCTAATAATTTCTTATATCAATGTATAACTTTTATTCCCCAGAGTAGTGTTTTAAGTTTAAGTTAAGAGGTGCGCATATTGGTGTACGCATTATTGATTGTGTTTGTAGTGTTGGAGGGAATATAAGTGTCTAAATTTTACAGTGTGTCTCATTCATCCAGTCACAGATGCATCCTTCCACGGGTCACGGACAATTCATTTTGTCAGTAGATTTAAGTGTTCTTGTGCTGGTTCGGGATTTTTCTTAAAGGGGACCGCTTCCACTGCCATTACCATCTATTAATTTTAATAAACCCCAAGTCAAGTGAGAAATTAAGTCCAGTATATTCCGACCGTTACATATATATATATATATATATATATATATATCTATATATCATATATATATAATATATACTGTATGCCAAGTAAATCACTGTAGGTGCGCGTGATCTAGGTATATGTGGTTATCAGCATATATATATATAATATATCATATATTATATATATATATATATATAATATATATTATATATATTATATATACACCAAACTACAGACGCCCGGGACTGTGGTGGTGGCGGTTGATTATCAGTTAGAGCATTTTAATATTATGATCATTATAATGACATTTACGATGTTTATTTTTTTTATATTGATAATTGAATGTATAAATGTATCTACTATGTTTGCTTATTTTTACTTGTGTTTTTTACTGATTTTGTTTTTCCAAGGCTGTTACGGATTATCAACTGTACCGTAGGAGCGGATTTTTAATGACACCAAGACCCGGTCGATGTTTTCAGAAACTCAGAAGTTTGGGTCACACAAACAGTGTTTTCAACTTCTGAAGGCAGAGGGGGAGGGAGGCCGTACAGCCCCCATGCCACAGCTTTGAATTATTTCTCTCTCCATAAAACAGTTAACTGTGGAATGCTCGGGGTGGCCATTCTTCTGTGTTTTCATACTTATCCAATCTGTCTCCACTTTAAGAAGCTGTTTTCCGGCATCTTCGTGGTGGAGATCAACACAGTATAACCTTTTTCTCTTTATTTTCAATTTCTCTCTGTTCTTTTTTTTCGCCCCCCAGGCCCCGTTGTGGTCGTTTGACTTGGGGTGGACTAATTCCCGTAAAAAATAAAGTCTAGGGTTAAATAGGTCACCTCTATTAACCATCTCTGTTCACCATTTGGTATGAGTAACATTGTACTGGTCACTTATCCCTTTCTGTCACTGTAACTAGTTGTTTTTGCTCCACTTTTTGCTCATTATGATATTGTCCTCATACCTTCATCTGCGCCTCCTCGTCCATCATATTGTTCTTGTTCTCCAATCAAAAGTCCCATATTTTTTATATACATGACCAAGTTATACATACTATCAGTGCCAGTTTCTTGTTTCTTTTTTTTCATTTTTATGTGAAGTTTCAGGTGGACAATTCTAAGACAAAATCGTTCTCTACCTAACGAAACTGTTTTACGGCCCCAGTTTTCTGATGTGTGGCTTCTCTTCGGGAAAAAAAAAAATTTATGTCTAAAGTATTGAACGCCTGAACTGTGACGTTTAATCTCGAATTAAAGCAATTCAAAAGGTGAAGATGTTAATGTAAGAACATGAGAATAAGTAGTCTGCAATAGGGCCTGACCGCGCTGTGCATGGCATCTCCTGTGTCGAAGAGTTACTACCGCTCTATCATCCATGAAATCTATCTAGCCTCCTTTTAAAACTTCCCAGTGTTGCAGCACTTAACTACAAATTTGCTAAGTTATTTGGAATCAGTTACACAAAATCACTCACTGTTTTAAAGACAGGAGACACCACAACACCTCTAGGCTGTTGTCCTCCAGTTTTGTTTTGTGTAAGACTGGTCGCCTGACCCTCGGTAAGTTGTGAGAGTTGCTGTGTAAAAGTGAAGTTGAGGAATTTCAGATTTAAACTGCCCAGTGTTTGTGTACGAGATCACGGACCTTGACCCGGAGTGGCATTGCTGCGCGTGACCCACAAAATAGTCCAGGCAGTAGCGACTCTTGAGGTTAATCCCATTGATTTTTTTTAAACCAGTGTAACACAAAAGGATAGTCGTTGTACAAGCAAGAGTGATGTATTTTCTCACAGCTCCAGCCAGCCCGTGCGAAGTGTTTCTAATTGGGTTCTTTTATATACAGGTATTCGAAATACAGAAAGTATGTTTAGATGTCCCATGTGCACCACTATGAGGAAACTGTCTGAGGTATTTACCTATGATGTTAATTGTATTTATATCTTGGTGATCGCTACATGAGCTAGTGACTGCGATGTGTAGTAGTGAATTAATACCCCCGAGAGACAGCGTACCCATGACGTCATGGGCCTGACTCCGGTGGGAGGACCTGCTCGGTGGCCGGCCTCTGGTAATGTTAACCTGCGGATTGTCAGGTTAGTTTTAGGCGCTAAAATTTGAGGTGTGTTACCAATTCAAATTTATATTTTTGAGGTCATCAGCTCAACACAGCCTAGCAGACGTGGTGATAAGCTTTTTAACAAGTTCCCTGCCGTTCCTTGGTTAAATCGACTCCATTGCTTGTATACCTTTGTACTATCTATGTAATATTGGTACCCATGTGACTTGTGTTGCCCTTTAAGCAAAAAAACGTCTATCCATCAACTTTGTACATTTGTTCCATAATTATAAGATCACTTGATTAACCACTGTAGACTCTCGAACACTTTCACTCTCAAGCCACTCAGTGGTTCACATCCTGTGAAATTACGTCCTAATAATCACATGCTTAAACAAAACAGGTGTTTTTACCTAACCAGCGAACAGTAATAAAGTCAAGTCAGCCGTATGAACATGACAGTGCTTATCCTTCTTTCACTATCTCTCAATTTACACGACAGCCGCCGCTTTGTTTATTGTCCATCCTTCAGTCTTGAGTGGCAATGAACTTAGTCATCGTAGTACAACAACGTCAACCAACGGGACGAGCAAACAATTGACACATGGCAAACGAGGGTGAAGTTTAGCGTTAGAGAAGAAACTCCCTCGCGAACATTAGAGCCGAGTGGGTGTGAATGACGGGAGGATGAGGTACCGGGCGTTGGGGCCAGGGGGCCTGCTTGCCTGCATGCGCACGCTATCGCCAGCTCTTTGGTGTGGCCGTGTGACACTGACACGCTTTGCGTACGCATAATTAGGGTGAGACAGCACAAGTGCTGGAAAGAGCGTCTGGGGGGTGGTGGTTTTAGGTCAAGAAGGGGACAAGTAGCGTGTGCATGGTATACGGAGTGTGTATGTATAGTGTCTGGCTCTGGCGTGTAGGGTGATGCACAGATCGATACGATACATACATACATGGATTCGTGTCATGCAAAATA